>JAQFVV010006441.1:989573-1028200 GCA_028023455.1 Epiperipatus broadwayi | reverse complement strand
TATATATATGTCTAAGGCATTATGTATTTATAGCTACAACCATTCATTTAGTATTAGTATTTTGCTTTGCTACTTACTCACCAGGACCTTCGGAAATTTAACTTTGACCAGTCCGGTCTTTCACACTCCGTCAAAGTAGACATAGTTCATACCAAGGGATCTTTTCAAGCATTGCCATTAAGATGTATATGCACATCAAAATATTATTATGATTATTTAGAGACATGTTTGGCTGGAGGGCTAGAATTTCTCATTATCTAGTTGTATTTACTAGGAAATTTTCTTTAGCAAAGCTCCCAGAGTTTCATAACAGACCTCATTTATTTTTGTTGTAATCTATAATAGCATATTGCCTTCTTCATCATTTTATATCTTTATTTAGCAAACCTGAAATGCTCTCTGACATGATGATATGTCCTTCACAAAAAAATTTCATAATTAATTAAATCTGACTTTATAATTGTCAATTATTTATTTAAGAACTATTTTGCTTCCCACACTCATTATATACAAATGATCTTAAATGTATTAGGGTTTTAAATGCCCATCTTTCATGTCTTGTAATATATATATATATATATATATATATATATATATATATATATATATATATATATATATATATATATATATATATATATATATATATATATATATATATATATATATATATATATATATATATATATATAACATATTTATTTGTAATATCTTGAAGAGGGCTAATAATATTTTATTGCTGATTGGTTTTTGGCCGACCAATTAACAAACTTTTACATTATTTGTCAAAGCCGCATCAAAATGAATTAAAGAAAATAACCAAGTTGTATAAGCAAAGACTACTTATTTTGTACTAAATTCTTAATAAATTTCTATAATATTGTCATTTAAATAAGCTTAGTTTGTCATCACTCCCAATCTCTAAGGTTAATTACTCTATTTATTTAAATATTTCCTTGATTTAAATTCACTTCTTTATAATGTTGCCAGAAAGAATTATCATTATTACGGTTCAAACCATTAGTAATTGATCAAATCATATCTGTACCGTTCTACAATCGTCAGAATCCATTAAATCATTGACTTTTCATATAAACCCTTTTATAATATTGAGTCTCTATGTGAACCACGACCTCCAGCTGGGACAGAATAAAACCAAGCACTTCTAGTGTCATCACAAACGTTATCCATTAGTCAGAGAGGCAATAGTTTAGGCAAATACATTAGGATTCATCCTTGTCCTGACATATGTATCTTGTGCATGGTTGGATTCGAGGTACTTTTGCTCGGATTATTGGTCTTGTTGAATGAATACATGATTTTGACCAGCACAATATATATATATATATATATATATATATATATATATATATATATATATATATATATATATATATATATATATATATATATATATATATAATGGCTTTAATTTTAAATGCAATAATGACAATATCATTAAATAGAAAACATTAACATCATCTGCTGAAAAAAAGATTATTGAAATAAGAAAATGATTGTGTGAGGCAACATTGCCAAACAATATTTCAAATGAAATAATTAAGAAATTATCAGATTATTTAAGTTTATGACCTTCACATAAGATCCCCAATTTAATAAATAAAAAGCACTTTTAAAGATGAAATGTTTAGGAATATAATATAGCCATTTGAGAATTTGATAAAATTGTGCATAATGCAAAATTTTGAAGCAGCCTTCTAAATGAGTCACTATAAAACATATTTCATGACAGATACCAACTATTAATTGAATTTATTCTAACATATAGATTTGCAATTAAAAATAAGCTGTCTATATTATAGTAATTAAACAAGTAAATTAGTTCCAAAATGGTACAATTAATAAAAGTCAATACGAATGTTTTTAAATCAGCTACAGTTATAAGATGCAAAAAATGTTCAGATAAATGAAAACAAATAAATGGACTATTGCTATAAAAAATAAACCAAAGAGTGAATGAATGATATGAAAAGGTATTCAGGAAGAAAATTTCCCACTAACCAGATAGTCAAAAATATGTATATTAGAGTACTAAAATAATATATGATGGAAATACATATCAGGGGAGAAAAAATATGGAAATAGAAAATGTGACTGAAATTATATTATTTTTCAATTATATCTAGAAAATTGATACATTTCTCCCAAAATTAATTTTTTCCCAAAATGGAAACATTAAATCTCAAAATGTGTGTAGAATAGAATTCATTTAGCTACCTAAATAAATGTAGTAGTTATAAACAAAGAGCTTTGTTAATTGCTCAACAAGCTTTGAGATAAATGCTTAGCAAGAGAAATCATTTAAAATATCTCTATCTGAAAACAATCCCCCTATCCTCTGACCAATGGTTTCATGCTTTTGGCACTCCTTAGAGAGTCACTAAGGCAGCTTCAGATACTAAATCTAAAAACATCAAACTAAAGCCATCATTTATCTAAGAGTTGACTATTGAGTAGAAAATATGAAGTTTTCAGACACCTATATATCTTCAAACCCAGCTATCTAACTCAAATAGCTATATGGGACTGAGAGATCTTCAGCCAAACCATATATATGGTTTGGCTGAAGATCTGTCAACCCCATATAGCTATTTGAGTTATATAGCTGGGATTGAAGATATATATATATATATAGATATATATATATGTGTGTGTGTGTGTGTGTGTGTGTGCGTGTGTAATTATATAATGGAATATTTGTAAATACAGTAACTAAATAATTAAAAAAAATTATGCACTTAGGAGCGCTTTCACTTATCCAGTAATCTGTTCAACTAAAGCTTTGAAATGCTAACTTTCCAACAATTCCATGATCTTAACGTTTGCTGCTTGCCTGTTAATTAAGTCATGTTTATATTTATATATTAGCATAGCCTCCTTTATTTTTCTTTTATTGTTATATTTTTCAATTTGCAATATTTTTACACGGTTAAAATTGAAGTCAAAACCATAAATACATGATTTATTATGGTCGTAAAAAACAGATGCTGAAATATTATTATCTACTATGCAATTTTGTTTCGATTTCTGAACACATTTTAATAATAGCAAGTGTTCTTTAGTTCTTTTTTCCAACGTACATCTAGATTCACCTATATATTTACTGCCACACCTACATATCCATTTATAAATGACACAAACGTAAACATATTTAAGTACATTTTACATAAAGAGCAAAAAAAAAAAAAGAAATTATTGATTGGCTATTAAGTGCATACTCACAGTAACAGAAATACCAGAATGTGCTATACCTTTCAAAAAAAATTACTAAAATACACATAGAAAGAAATGCACAACACTGATACAAAAAAGATAAAAAAACATCTCAAGAATTTGAAAATTACTAAAATAAAAACTTCACTGAATTAAGAAAAGAATAAAAATATATGAGACACTAAAGCACAATAATTTTAGACACTAAATATTATATAAACACATTTTCCTATTCTTACAGAAACAAAATTATTTATACATTAATGCTACCAAATGCATACCAGAGTAATAAATGGATGCAAGAAGTTTTGTGCATAAAATTTCTATCTAGTGTCTATTCAATCAAAGTTCCCAGGCTTGTTTCTATCTTATATAGATGATGAGTTGGGTTTAGATCTTTATGATTATACAAGCAAATGAGTTGAACTGAAAAATTATTATTTTCATATTACAATCATAACTCTATAATTAACAAAAAAGGTAAAAGGTGTCTGCTGGAGGGTTCCATTTTATCGTATGATTTAGATGAAATGCTTCCAAATTCAATGTTTTTCACTAAAGAAAGCGAAACACTAAAAACTAGTCTAGGAATATTGTATGAGTAGGCACTAGATAGGGTATGTATGCACAAATCTTATTGCATCCATTGATTACCCTGGCTTACAATGTGGGGGGGGGGAAACTGCTGTATGGGGAGTTTTGACAATCATATTTATAGAAATAAAATTAACATATTTTCCAAATGAGTTTAATAAACAATTTCCAAGATAAATAAAAAGTATTTATACATTAAATAATAAACTTACACATAAATGTTTTGAAACTAATTAAATTATTTTAAGATTTGGGTCTCCAAAAATAATTAAAATACTATGAATAATAAATAAAAGTATCTAGAATGAATTAAAAAAAAATAGATATAAAATAAATTATGCTTCTCCAAAACTAATTAATATATTTATGAAATTTGCTTTAATACATTTAAAATAGTCACTGAATTAAAGTAAATCCATAATATTTCAATGGTTTGTTATATTATAACTAAAAAGGCAGCTGTAAAATGAGATGTCACAAGAATCACAAAATTGTTTGCTTTTATGTAACTTAAATCAGCATAGGTATAAGAGAACATTGTGATTGAGAGGATATATCCTAAAGGTTAATCTAATAAGTTGGACAACTTGTGACAAGTCGCATCTATCTTATTCTCCTTTTAGTAATTGTAATGATCACAAATTTACATATAGTTTATCTAATCTTAAGTGTTACTTAACATACTTTATTACACATTGTTTTATATCTATTGTAAATATTATCTATATAATTATATTGCTAAAAATAATAGTAGTGTTTATTTTTGGATATATTACATTGGTAAATAAATATTCTGAGAACTATGATATTTTAATCTGTATGTACAACATTCCGCATCATAGGTGACACGCCTTGCAAAAATCCTGAGATTCAAATATAAATAAATGGAAAAAAATCTCATCTAAGTCATGATTTCCAAGAAAGCTTAGAATTCATCTTTCGTGTAGACAGCTTATACTAACACAGTTAAATTTTCTGTTATTGTTTGGTAATATAATTAAATAGAAAGTAAAATTAGAAATATATTTTGCAATTTTTTCAGAGGATGCATCAAGAGGCTTACACTTTGCAATCATCATTGTAAAATTTTACCTATTTAAATGTGTGTTTATATATTCATTTGCTCATATTAGCGTATTGTATATGTATGAGAACTATAGAGCAAAAATTGCAGTTAAAAAATTCAAATGAAATACAAATTTAAATGTTATAAATGCCTTTTTCTAACTTGATTTATTTCTTTATATGTATTATTTTGCAAACAACAATTTTTAAACGTTCCCTGCAATCTGTCTTAGCAATTAGTTTTAGAAGACTAATTAGTCCATCCATTTGCTTAAGCTTCAGTTCTTTTTCAATCTGTAACCAACTAACAATTAGTGAAGTAGTTAGTCCTAAGGTTTTTAGGAAATTGAAGCATTCATTAGACGGTTTATATCATCTTATCTTTGGACTGGAAAATGAAGTGCTTTAAAAGACAGTTTTCAAGCTGATTGGGGGAAAGAATCTTTCGCTTACTTATTTTGTAATGCTTCTTAATAAGAAGTTTAAAAATGTAAGGATTTACTTTATCATTGCCCCCCCCCCCCCAACCGCTTCATTATTCTAGTTTAAAAAATTAAATTAAGAATTCAATTTAAAAATAAATGATAATTTAAAATTGATTAAAATACTTAAAAAGTAGTTTTAAAAAATAGTCTATTAAATGAATTTATTTTGACATATTAAAATCCATATAGAAATAAATATAGTATTTTATTTTTAATATGCATACATAATATTTTTAAATTTTAGCACAAAAAAATAAATCAATATTATTATTAAATGTCATCAAGTTAGTATAAATCCTAGAATTATATAAATGCCGTTTGCATATTTGTATAATGTTCAAAATAGTATATAGAAGTAGGTTATAAAAGCTTCCTCACACTACAAAAATATGTTTATTTCTGTTTACAGGAGAATGTCCAGTTATTACAAACGTCACCTATCATAATGGAACTATTAGAAAAAATATGGACTAAATATAAATAGAGGTAGTAATTTAAATTGCTAAAAAGACACAACAATAAAAAAAATCAAGATTTTTATTTTATTTTATAAAAAATTGTTTGAAGAGGCAAGATGATCATCAGAATATATTTCGTTATAAAACAAGATTTAAAATCAAAATATCAAAAAGTATGTCTCATGTTTGCTGAACCTACATAGTAAAAGTTATATATATATATATGTTAAAACGAAGATTTGCACGGGTTAAATATATAAAATACATATTTTGCGGGTTCATCCGTGTTAAAAACTTTTAATATCAATACACTGACGTTTCGACTTGGTCACACAAGCCATCCACAGAGTTATAAAAAGGTAGAAAGACGGTTGTAGAGGCGCTACAATCACTGGTTTGAATAAAACATTAAAAATCCCACCAATAGCAAAAATGTTAAATTTAAGAATGTTTTTTAAAGAAATCTTTCCAAATAGGAGGAAGTTTGCACGTATCATCTCGCTTATTGATACAATCTGGCCTTTTAAGTATCTCAATGGCTTCTCTGATTTTGCATTGGTAGAGATTATCACATCTGGATATGATCCTGGTACTAGAAAAATCTATTTTATGACCTGAATCTATAGTATGGAGTGAGAGTGCTGATGATGATGAGTGTTGTTTAACTGCATTAGCATGCTCATCTCTCCTAACACTGATGCGACGATTACTCATACCTATGTAAGAAGCTTTACAATTTTTACATGAGATTTGATAGACACCATGAGATTCAAGAGGGATTGAATCCTTAGGCTTGGTTATTATATTGCTGATCTTTTGATGAGCAGAAAATGTTGTATCTATATTATAGCGTTTTAATATACGTCCGATACTGTCTGTAGTTCCTTTTACATATGGAACACAAATCCTAATAGCTGACTTATCATCTTTTTGTTTCCTATTTTGTCTATTTTGGGCTTGAAATAAGGCTTTTTTATAAGGCTTTAAAACCTCTCATTTGGCTCAGATACATAGATGACACTTTTGTCATATGGCAACATGGAAAAAATACATTAGATGATTTTTTCTTACATTTAAATAATATGCATCCTCATATTAAATTTACAATGGAGACAGAGTCTGATGGAAAACTCCCTTTTCTTGATGTTCTAGTCACCAGAACACCAAATAGTTTATCTTTTTCTATTTACAGAAAGGATACACACACAGACAGATATTTACATTTCCATTCTCATCATCACCCAACTCAGATAGTTTCTGTAGCCAAAACTCTTTTAAATAGAGCAATTAACCTTTCAGATGACACACATCTGAAAGAAGAAATAAATCATATTAATAGTGTTTTATTAGCAAATAGTTATAATTACAAATTTATAAAAAAAGCCTTATTTCAAGCCCAAAATAGACAAAATAGGAAACAAAAAGATGATAAGTCAGCTATTAGGATTTGTGTTCCATATGTAAAAGGAACTACAGACAGTATCGGACGTATATTAAAACGCTATAATATAGATACAGCATTTTCTGCTCATCAAAAGATCAGCAATATAATAACCAAGCCTAAGGATTCAATCCCTCTTGAATCTCATGGTGTCTATCAAATCTCATGTAAAAATTGTAAAGCTTCTTACATAGGTATGAGTAATCATCGCATCAGTGTTAGGAGAGATGAGCATGCTAATGCAGTTAAACAACACTCATCATCATCAGCACTCTCACTCCATACTATAGATTCAGGTCATAAAATAGATTTTTCTAGTACCAGGATCATATCCAGATGTGATAATCTCTACCAATGCAAAATCAGAGAAGCCATTGAGATACTTAAAAGGCCAGATTGTATCAATAAGCGAGATGATACGTGCAAACTTCCTCCTATTTGGAAAGATTTCTTTAAAAAACATTCTTAAATTTAACATTTTTGCTATTGGTGGGATTTTTAATGTTTTATTCAAACCAGTGATTGTAGCGCCTCTACAACCGTCTTTCTACCTTTTTATAACTCTGTGGATGGCTTGTGTGACCAAGTCGAAACGTCAGTGTATTGATATTAAAAGTTTTTAACACGGATGAACCCGCAAAATATGTATTTTATATATATATATATATATATAATAGACAATAGATACCTAATATCAATTAACAGAGTGCATCACTAGACTCTAGAAAATTTATAATTAACTGATGAGGATATTGAGTACAAGTGACTACCACAGCCGTCTTCACACTCATGTATCTAAAATACTTTTAGGTCACAGAGAGCAGAGATTTTTAGAAAAGTAACTATTGACAGAACAGACAAAAGTAAAGAAAATGTAAGACAAATCTAACAATTAACAAAACAAAGTGTGTTAACAATACAATTAAAATATAGGGCTTAAATACCAGAGTTATGTCAATATGATAAGATTTAAATAATAATTAACTCTTTTAACTAAGTTGTTAATATATATGATAGCTGATAGTTTCAAATTACCTTTCCCTTAAATTTTACTTTTAATACTGTTGACAATTTCTGAATTTACTAAGACATGATAATTTATTCTGGTGTGCACACAAATATATCTCCCATACTCGCATTAACAAACATAAAACACTCAAGCTATCTTTCTCATTATATATGGCCACACATGCAGACTATTACAAAATAAAGCTTATATGTGGTGCATTGCATCCAACTGCAATAAAAAAAATAATAATGAGCTTCCATAAATAGTTCAATTAATAACTGTGTTAATAAGCAAAATATATAGATAAGCATAGGAAGAGAGATCACATTATTCAATGCATAAGTGATATGCTCATGAATATTTCTAACATAACTCATGGGAAGGAAGGTCAACATTATCTAATGAAACAAAATATCAATAACCATGAATGTATCAAGCAGGATAACAAAAAAATTCACATAGCCAAAACAGATAATAACTTCACACAGCATATAAATATCTAGAATCACTCTACAATGTACCACATACACATGCATATCTATTTCTTTATTTACCAATGTGTATGACACAGAGTTAAGAAAACTGCTAACAAAAAAATTATAAAGGTATGCAAGCACACATTATGTCAATTCGTTTTAAAATAATCTTCATATGATTATTAATGATTACATATAAACAGTACTATACAACTAATGTATGAGAAAAAACTGTCTTTTTAAACTTTATTGTTTACAAAACTTTTTCTTGTCAAGCGTTGGTGGCCTAGTTGTTAGCATAGCTGCCTTCCAAGTAGCTGGCGCGGGTTCACTTCCCAGTCAACGCCATCGGCATATGAAAAAAAAAAAAACCTTTTCTTTTCAAAGTTATATGGGAATGTGTAGATGTGATGAGAGGAATAAACAAAAATTACTTTAATTTTCATTCAGATAAACTCTTAAAAAAATTGTGAGGGCAAAAAGATTAAATTTTAGGAAACCAACTGTTTAATTATTAAAACTAAAGCTAATAAGCTATCTAGTACAATAGGTGTTGAAATAAAAATCTTAATAATAATAATAATAATAATAATAATAATAATAATAATAATAATAATAATAATAATAATAATAATAATAATAATAATAATAATAATAATAATAATAATAATAATAATAATAATAATAATAATAATAATAATAATAATAATAATAATAATAATAATAATAATAATAATAATAATAATAATAATAATACAAAAAATATAATAATATTTTTTTTTTAAAACAGACCTTGCTATAAATATAAAATTAAAACCTTTAATTTATATATCAATGGCTTACTGACAATGTCTTAATAAAACATTTAATAATATTTTCTTAATGTTAAGACCAGAGAGAAGTTAGTAAAAAAATACCATTGAGCATAAAAGTTGAATGATATAAATGCATACATACTCATAAATGTGAATAATAATTTTCATGTTTTCCTTTTACTGATTTTATAGATGTGGAATAGAGTTGGTCACAAAATGGCTTCATTAACATTGTGATCTGCATTTTTCAATGATATCTTGATGGTAGTAGATGACTTATGTTGTTGGGCAGTCACCAAGCAAGGTTAAACAGGTGATGGCTACAGACTCATACTGGAGAGTGGAACTTGTTTTCTTGATGCTTATGCACAAATTATTTTTACCATAACCATTGAAAAATATTCTGGATGCCACATGATAATCAGGCAAGGTGATGATCAAAAATAAAAGCAGATTCTGAGGAGAATATGCTGCTGAAAGTAAAATGTAGAATACAGAATACAATACAATTCTGAGCTGCTCATTTTATAGCCCTACATTTAATGTATTAGCTCAATCATTTCCCAATAATTTTTTAATTATCAAACTAGTGATTACATTTTTAACTCTGCACTGTTTTATTTACAGCCCTAAATTTAATTGATTAATCCATCCATTTTGTAAGCATTTTTTAACTAACAAGTCAGTGATTTTATTTTTAACTCAGATATGACAGTAATTATTGATTAACCAAATTTTAAATGAGAGCATTCTGGGAAGAGACAGTTACAGATAACAGAATGTTAGAATCAGGAACAAAAACTTAATACTTGATTTTCTTAAAAGTTTTAATTAATAAAAACAAACTAATTAATAATTGATAAAAGTGTTTAGATTAAGCATTGTTCTTGTAATACATTTTTTTTTTTACAGATTAATAATAATTTTAGGTTACAAAATACATATATTTTATTTTTTTACAACTAAAATAATCTTGGCCAACATAATAAACTCAAATTTATTAAAGTGTGCATATATATATATATATATATATATATATATATATATATATATATATATATATATATATATATATATATATATATATATATATATATATATATATATATATATAATACGTTTATATAAAATAAAACTTAAAAGCTCAAATTAAGCTTATGCTTTGTCAAAATAAAATATTTGCATATAATTTATGTATCAGCGATTTAGATATATAAATATTATGAGATGAAATCAATCTTTCAGATAGCTTATTTTTATATAAACCAACATATATTAACCATGCTTAATTCAGGATTTGATTATATTGTGAACTTGATATATTAATTACAGATATTCAAAATTAATATAATTCAAAATTGTGGGTATTTGAAAAGGAGATACTGTCTCTTCCTTATGATACATAGAATTAAATTTGTACAAGAAATTTATCATTTGAATTATCATGCTTAAAGTAGAATCATCTCCTGAATAAAGCATAGTTGATATGTGTTCATTTATATGAAAATAATATCTAAGCATAGGTGATTCACTAAGACTTTTAAAAGACTTATTGAGAGGTGAATGCAAGTAAATTAGCACCAATAGCACCTGTCTGAAAGATTGTTTTTTCTCACATGTTATACACACACTTTCACATGTTATACACACACTTGTATATATATATTGTAACCAGACCCCATACAACCCCTTTATTACATCGGTTGTGACAATTTCCTGATGAGCATGTTGCAGGAAGGAACTATCAATTGGCATTTCCCAATGCAAATATTATCCCCCCTCTACAAAAATATTTCCTGCTTATCAGAGAATGTAGCACCATAAAGACTGGAAGCATCTATAAATTTCTGTGTTTGGTTTCTCAAATGGTGCCACTAGAGTTCCATCTTACTACAACCTGACTTAGCTAGGTCTAGTTATGCCATACATAGCTCTGGAGGCATGAAATTTTCATGAACAATTGCAATGAATGATAAATGATGCAACATGAACAACTGGATAACTAAAATAAATTTTAAGTAACAACAATTTTATTTAACAACAATTCATTTGCAAGTCCTTCTAATAAAGTTTCTTCATATCCATGTGAAGATTCATGTTCAGTTCAATTATGGGCAGTTTAGAAGCAATTTATTTATCAATAATTCATTTGCATGTCCTTCCAATAAAGTTCACCCTTCATTTCAAATGAAGGCTCATTTTAATTTATCTGGGGTGAAGGATTCAAAGGGTCTTTTATCAGGTACATGTCTACCATTATTGCATGAATATTTTTAACTATTTGTTCCATATCTGTATATCCTTTTTAGGTAGGTAAATAGATATGATGAGCAATTCCAGATTTGTGAAGCTTCTATAATTCAGTCATGTATGGATGTGTTTTTATTCATACACAATCAATATGCATGTAAACATTTGTATTTCATATAGTGCTTCCATTATTTTCAAAATTATCATAGGTAGGTAAACAGGTAATGTAAGCAATTCCAGGTTTGTGGACTATTCATAATCCAGTCAAGTACAAACATGCATTTATGTGGACACATTTAATTATTTATACATTTACGGTCCATTGTGTCTCTTGGTATACATCCAATAATAGTACAATATGAATTAAAGAATGCAAGTTCTTTAACAATTTACATCTTTAGTTATTTAGTTAATTCACAGAGAGGAGTGCAATATATGAAGACAACAGAATAATAATGAAGATAACTGATAGCATTCTATTTAATTCAGAGTTTCTCTTAATTCTGATCTGTAGTCTTTTATGTTGTATGAAGATATTCTTTACAGACAAGAGCATTTATATTATTCCAGTTAATTTTGGGTGAGTCAAAGCCTAATAAATATATTTCTATTCATTGTTATCCAAATCCAGGTTTGAATCCATAATATAATCACATTCACATCCATCGGTTATTCAGGTAAAATATAAGTGTATGTATTTCCACCTGTCCAGATATCAATTCATCTTGCAAATGCATTTATTTGATATTTCCAATTTTATGATATATATATATATATATATATATATATGAAAAACAAAAAAACACAAAAAACCTATATGCATCAATAACTCCAGGTAACTTGTATATATAACATGTTTTAATTCTGTGTTTATATTCCTTTTCTCAGAGTTTTCAAATAATAAATAAAATTTAAAAAAAAAAGATTTTCTTAATCTTTCAA
Organism: Epiperipatus broadwayi; assembly: GCA_028023455.1. Lineage (NCBI taxonomy): Eukaryota > Metazoa > Onychophora > Udeonychophora > Euonychophora > Peripatidae > Epiperipatus > Epiperipatus broadwayi. The sequence goes on along the minus strand of JAQFVV010006441.1, from coordinate 1,015,431 downwards.
CTTATTCAAGTATGTGGTTCATCATACACATATAATCATTAAATTTTATTGAAGTACTAATTCATATTTAAATGTTTCAATTTATAGAGTATAAATTTACTAAATACATTCATTTTGTATAAAATACATTCATTTTGTATATTTTCTAATTTTATCTGGGTTATAAACATGTTATTATAATTTAGTTAGTTATAGTTATATGTAATAGCTAAGCATTTCTAATTCTTCCAGGTATACTTATTGGTATATCAGTAATATAGATAGTTATAAGTATTCATTTTATTTTATTTTAATTCAGATGTATCTGCATATAAGAAGTTAATCATTTATGATTTACCTTATTAAAAATGCCTGTTGATTATAGATATTTAAGACATTTACATATTTATAATTTATCACTAATAAAACATATTCCCATATAGCTATAATTATTCATAATTTAATTTAAGAAAGACATTTTTTTATAAACACATATAAGTATTGAATATTTCATGAAATTGTTAATTTATTTTATCCAGTTTGTTATTTCACTTCAGATTAATAATGCATTTCAAAGGGGGTCATTTTATTTAAGCTGAATGACATTATTTACTTTCCATGATGTTCACTCAGGCGAATCTTGGAGAATCATGGCTATGGATGAAGAGAGGAAGCTATTATGATTAGCCTTCCATTCTTATGATTTTTTATTAATACATTATTTTTTCATCATTAACAGTGTGGCTGTAAATATTGTATTCCAAGGTGACTAAAATCAGTTTCAACTAAACAGTTAAGCAACACTTAGACAAAACTTTTGAACTTTTTTTAACTCTTTCACTTTTCTTAGTTTTTGACTGCTCTTAAAATCTTTTTTTTTTTAAAATCTCCTCTGAACTTCAAACTCAACTATTTATACCTTGATCTCTGGATTGATTCAACTACACTCCCACTATATCTGATTTGTTATACAGCTTTTATTTAAGCCTGAGTGCTTTTCTCTTCTTAAGAATTGGACACTACTTTTAGTGGGACAGATAAGGAATCACAAGGATTTAGCCATGTTTTTCAATTTGATAACTTTGCCTCAAGCAAATATTATATTTTGTACAACAACATTGTTTCAAACACTAAAATGTACTATTTTTAATAAATGCCAGCTTTAAGTAAATACTTAGAGAGGTATTTATATCATAATTTAAAATTATAAAATCAATAATGAAGGTTCATCTTTTTTTTTTTTTCAATTATAGAAAATAATGATGTTTTTTAAAATTTATAAACTTTTTGCTTTATTTTTAAAAAAAAAAAAATAAGATCAACTTCTTTCATATACAACTGCCTTTTTTTTAGGGGGGAGGATAAAATAGCTCTTAGAATACATACACAAGTGAAACAGAGTTTCTGTTTATATATATATGAAAAACAAAAACAAGTTTTATATATGTAAAAACCTGCTATCGCTTGTATTAATGATCAATAGATGGAGCTTTACCAAGACCTCCAAACAAGCATATTTGTTTACATAAACGTCAGAGTCAATATTCACTGTCTCTTTCATTTTGTATATATATATATATATATATATATACAATGAATTCTTAGTAGAATTCATTTGTATATATATATATATATATATATATACAATGAATTCTTAGTATTATTTTCAGGAGTTTCCATGTAATAAAAACCTAAAGTAGCTAAATAGCTGACATTGCAATACAATAACAAATATATTCTTCAGTCCTTCTTCTGTCTCTGAGGAAAGTACCTATTATTGTACTGAAATGTCAGTCATTTAGCTATTATATTTTTATTACATGGATGCTCCCAAAATAATACTATGAATATTATACATATATATTAAACTTGTCTATGGATGTATAGGTGTAATCATTGAAATATAATGTCATTAGAATCTATGTAATAATCTAAATAACATTTCAGATATTATGAGCTAATACAGAATCTAACAATATCATTGGTAGCACTATGTGGCTCAGATAATTATTATTATTAGATTATATGAATTCAGATTACATTACTTATTTCGATTGATCATTGCCTGAATATATCATAGTGGATAATTTGTGTAAATTATTACATGGAAAAAATTTCCATTATATTTTATTGTTTATTATCTACACAGATTGTGTGGGAGAGTTATAGAAGTAAAATATAATCGAATATGCAATGGTCTATTTTTTAGATATTACAGGAGTTGTTTGTAAAAGAATAATGTTGCAATTTTTAATAAATTAAATTTGTAAATTGATGTAATATTTTAAAAATTCTTTTAGACTTTTTTTAAAAGAATTTCTGCTTTTTTTTTATTATAAAATATTATTAACATCTTCATATGTATGAATATATATATATATATATATATGTTAAAACGAATGAACCCGCAAAATATGTATTTTATATATATATATATTGTCAGTAATGAATATATAAAATTTTAATTTAAAATCACTACTTGATTTTGATTATTTTTTATTAACTTTATACTTGAAACTATAATCATATTTTGTATTTTTTTTTAAAAAATATGCAATTAACTGATTAAAAATATTTTATAAAATAAACTAAGGCAGATAAATGTGTGCATCAAAAACATCTTAGTACATTGATTAAATATAAATAATATATTAATTGTGATAAAAAAAAGATTTTCTGAAACAAGTTTATATATGATGGGCTATATTTTATTTATCATCATCAGCAGTAGTCACTCATAAAGAAATACTGTCACTATACCTTCAGAAAAAAAAAGTTAAAAACAATTTTGACAGTAATTTTAAAATCAATTTATAAACTGCAAATATGTCTACAGATATTATGTGCTGATTTTGTAATGTCTTTATTTTGATGTTCTGTTGTCTTTTAATATTTGCAGCAACCTTTTTTCGAAGAATTTATAATGCTTTGCCTTATTCACCTATATTCTTCCTATGAAATCAATAAATATGACGCTACTTGAGTTTATTTTTATAGTATAAATAGAATTTTTTTTATTTTTCTCATGGTTAACAATAAAATGTTTTATAAAGTGAGTAGCAAATAATTTACTTCATATGCCCATGCCTGTGACTTCATGTATAATAATTTTTTCATGCAATAGGTAAATATAATAATAATAATAATAATAATAATAATAATAATAATAATAATAATAATAATAATAATAATAATAATAATAATAATAATAATAATAATAATAATGATGATGATGATGATGATGATGATGATGATGATGATGGTGGTGGTGATGGTGATGGTGATGATGATGATGATGATGATGATGATGATGATTCAATTTATTAGTAAACAACAGCTTACAAAGCCAAGAAAATGTTTACAATGATTAAATTTACACAAAGTTTTGATTTAACAAATTTAATATATATTTTTTAAATATTTTAAATTCTTTTGTAAACTCTACATCACTAAACATATTATTATATTCATTTTGTAATCTATATACAGATGCATTCTTTACACATGTATGTTTAATTAAAGGTAAATAAAAAAAGTGTGTGATTTTTGCTATTAAATGTTGGTACTGAATTATCAAAAGTTACTGTGCCATTTATCATTTTATATAAAAAAAAAAAAACACATACCAGATAATATTGTTTTAATATGCAATTTGTTATTTTTATAAGATGAAGTTTTATACACATATTTACAATATTTATTATAAACTTTTTGTATTTTTTTTCATATTTGTTTCACTTATAGAATTCCATATAATGGATCCATAGGTAAAATTGGCAATATCAAACTACTACATATTAGTTTATTAGTCTGGAAATCAAAAGCAATTTTTGATCTGAGCATCCTGCCAATGAGTTTAAATGTTTTATTGACTGAATATGTTATATGGTTATTAAAAGTAAAATTGCTTGTGAAAATTATACCCAAATTGTTATGGTCAGTAATTTTCTTAATTTCAAGATGATCAATATAGTAACTACATTGTATTAACATTGTTTTTCTTGAATATGTCATGACATTACATTTATCAACATTTATTTTCATGTTATTTTCTTGGAATCACTTGTAAAATACATCTATATAATTTTGTAAAGTTTTAATATCTTCTTTACTATTTAATCTCCAGAAAAATTTTAATATCATCTGCATAACATGCTCTTACTTGGAATATGTGTTAACAAATCTGATATATAAATAGCTAAAATATTGGACTTAACACATTCCCCTATGGAAGTCCAAGTTTAGATTTAAAATTAATTGACTCTTTATTATTGTAATAAACATAATTGCTTCTATCAGATAGAAATGACTTGAATAAATTCATTAGATTGATTGAAAAACCAATTTTCTCTATTTTCATAAGAAGTAATATATGACCAACTCTATGAAAAGCCTTTGTTAAATCAAAATATATCACATCCAATTGATTTTTTGCTTCAATAGCTCTAGCTATGACATCTGATATATGGACTAAATTTGTTTCTATGACATTCCTGGAAGAAACCCACATAAAGAATAAGGAAGATTATTTTTAAATAATGTATAATTCTGTAATAAATTGATTTTTCAAAAATCCTTGATGGCATAGGTAGTAAAAATAGGTTTATAATTTCAGACTTCTGATTTTTTCCCAGATTTATATATAGATATATACTTTAGCCATTTTCCAATAGCTAGCAAAATTGACATTTTAAGTGACAAATTAAAAATATACAACAGAACTGGAGCCAAAAGTTCAATGCATCCTTTATAAATAAAAGCTGGTATATTATCACAAGCAATACATTTTTTTATTAATTTTGTAGAATGATATATCTCATTCAAATCAAATTTTAATATATAATTATGGAATCATTATTGAATATGAGATTTTGAAAAAATGGATATTTTAAAATTAAGTTATTATTTAGTTCACATAGAGTTGAAAAATTAGTCATAAAATCAATTGATTCCATATCTATTACACATGTATTTTGTCTAACTGAAGTATAATGTGTCTTTATGACATTCCAAAAATGTGCTGGATCTATATGTATTTTGTTTTGAGCCAGTTTAATATCTTCCTGAAAATCATATTTTTTATGTACCTTTATTATCCGTCTATAATTTCTATAGTTATTCAAATACAAAAAGCATTTATATTTCTTATAATATCTAAGAAATTTTTTTTTCTCTTTATACATTGAATTTCACACAGAACCATTTTGGAAATTTAATACTTCTACTTTGCGTAATTTGAATGAATCTATCAACAGTATTTGACAATATTTGATGAAATATATTGGTAGCTAATGATGGGCATTTACATTCATAAATTTCACTCCAAGAAATGTGTTTAATGGCTTGATACACATTATAATAGCCTCCCTATGCATAACATTTATTTGTATAGGTTATGGACTTTTGTCTGAATTTTGTTACCACTGACAGTTGCAATTCTAGTGCTGGATGATATCCATCATTTGATATTAGAGGATATTCAGAATTATTAGTAATTATATCTGTTATCCTTGTAAATACCAAATCCAAAATATAATTTTGTTTATTAAATATTTTGTTTACTTGTTGTAGATCTAATAATTTAATAAATTGATCCAGTTCAATAAATGTTGGTGTATTTTCCTTTTCCTTAGTGTTTTCATGATAAGCAACATTGAAATCTCCTAAAAGAATCATTTCATATTTATATTGTATGAGATATAATTCCAGGGTTTCAAGATTTTCTTCAAATTTATTTATTGATATATTTGGTGCTATATATACATTTCCAATTGTGAGTTTTGAGTGTTTTATCTTTAATTTAATCCATACTGACTCAAAAGATATATTTTCAATTTTTATTTCTTTATGTAAAACAACATTCTTGACAACTGTTAATATGCCACCTCCTCTTGATGCAATGGTGTTTGGTCTATCATGTCTAATTACATTATATCTACTATCGATCAATTGGTCCTTTATAATGTTTTCTTATAACCATGTTTTTGTGAGACAAATAATATCATATTTTTTAGTAAAAATATTGTTTTACAGTTAAATAATTTTGAGTGTAAGCCTCTAACATTTTGCTCATAAATACTCAACTTTTTATTCTACTTATCTATCATGACAATATGATTGACTGATTATAACTTCTATTTTCTACTTCAAGAGTATTATATTTATGTTCCAATTTTTCATGGCACTATTAATATTTTTATTCATATCTGAAGTTTCTTCAATTGTTTTAGTACAATTATTATTATGTAAGTGACCATAGTAAGCTAGCAATACTGATCCTATGAGTCAAAGCTCTGGTTTTGTTGTTTGTTCCTCAAATTTGCTATCAATTGAGATATAAAAAGAAGCATATTTCTCATTTTTAGAAGGCAGTTTATAACATACAATGGTAGTTTATAAGCAATCCATTAGATGTTTTATAATATTTGTCTCATTCATTTATGTGTCAATTCTTATTAAAAATATTTATGTAATGTATTATTGGCTTTACTGTTTGTATTATGTGATTAGTTTGATTTCCATTTATACCTTTTTTTATTATATCTATTTTTATTTACTTTCTTTATATATGTGACTGTAATAAATTCTTCATCATCATTTTTAACTACATATTTTTGTTTATTTTCTATGTTTAAATCTTTTTCCAAGTCAAGTTTTTCTACCAAATTCTTTTGATTTTTGCTATTTTGCAGAACAAGGTTTGATTTATTTTTATTCTTATTTGATGTTAATATTTTTGCATAAATTATATCATCACTATTCTTTCCATTATTTTCAACATTATTTTTATCTTTATTAACAATATTTTTTTTTTTCATTTGTTAAAGCCATTTTATATACATCATTATGTAAGTTATTTGTATTTATATTCACATTATTGTCACTTTTTATAGAATTTACATAATTTTTTCATTATTCTGGAAACCACTAGATAGTGCTACTAGTTTGACAGAAGGATTGCATTTATTTATTTGAATAATCTTTTCCTTTGAAAAATCAATTTTACTATTCTGAATTTCACTTTTTTGTTCAAAAATAGATATTAACGTATCTTTTAAAAATGTATTTTCTTTATGAATATTATCCATTTTTTGATTTACCATTTTCACTTAAGTTATAATAGTATTTGAAATTGAAAATATGTGTTTACAACAACTTTTATCCGTAACTTGCCCTACAGCTAAATGTTTATCATGCCATGAGTCATTATTAAGATATTCACAAATACTTTCATTAACTTTAACATCAATAATTTCAACATTATCAGAAATAATATTGTTAGAACTAAAATGATTTATGCTTGTATTTTCCAAATTGCAATAAGGGCATAAATATGAATTATTACCATTATGTGACAGCAATTCTAAATCAATTGCAGAAAGTTTTAGACATTTTGCATGAAAAAGTTTACCACATTCTTCAGTAAAGAAAATATACAATTGATCATTAGTGATAGTAGAAAAACAAAAATGACAGTCTGTAGTACCACTATCACTAAATAATAAAACATTATCAGAACACTTACTTTGCCCAGAAAGCAGCAGCATCAATAATAATAATAATAATAATAATAATAATAATAATAATAATAGTAGTAGTAGTAATAGTAATAATAATAATAATAATAATAATAATAATAATAATAATAATAATAGTAGTAGTAGTAGTAGTAGTAGTAGTAGTAGTAGTAGTAACAACAACAACAACAATAATAATAATAATAATAATAATAATAATAATAATAATAATAATAATAATAATAATAATAATAATAATAATAATAATAATAATATTATTATTATTATTATTATTATTATTATTATTATTATTATTATTATTATTAGTATTATTATTATTATTATTATTATTATTAATAACAGCAGCAGCAGTAGTAGTAGTAGTAGTTGTTGTAATAATAATGATTTACAATATGTATAAATGATATATTTTTTTTAAACTTAGAATCTAAGATTTATCATTTTACATGTGATATTGCTTTATCTTATGCGGCAATTTCATAAAATTTTCTTGAAAAACTAATTAATGATGATTTAATTCTAATTAACAAATTGTTACCTTTTAACCCTCTTTTACTATACTATATTGTAACAGATTTTTTTGTTCTCATTTACTTTAAGCTTTCAACCTTAACGTTAATATTAAACCATTATTATTTATTAGAATGTAGTAAATTTGACATTCAATTGATATATATCTTTGTTTAGAAATTAAATAAATTTTTAAAATCACATTTGATTTTGAGAATTATTTTAGAAATTAGATTTTAATTAAAATAAAGCACTGTTTTATCATCAAACTCTCAAATGGAGAAGAGTCAATTTGCAAAATGAATGAAATGTTCTTTGTTTGGTGTTTGTTTTAAAAATCTGAATGCATTATTTTAAATGTCTTGTAAATATACTAAGTTATGCTTTAAAAGTTTAAATTTTTTTCATACATTTTTATGATAACCTTGAATGTTAGAACTGATTGTTAATGACAACATTTCTATAAAGTTGTAATTCCTGTGACCATAACCTCTATGGTAACAATATTTAGAAGAATATATTTTTCATATTTAAAAATAAAATATTTCTGTAAAAATAATTTTGATTTCCAATAATTATTACCCAATTACTTATAAAAATGAACATAAACTTTCCAACAAAAATTAACTTTTTAGAACATCATCATATTTTCTTAAAGTATTCTTGCAAAATTTGAGATTACCAAATACATAATAGGCTCCCATCATCAGAAACTTTGAAGACTCTCTTATTTGCCTATCCTGATATCTTTTGAATATTTTTGAAATTAAAATATCAGAAAAATTTATAGCTGTAAAAAAAAGGGTTCATAAAATTTATCAGTAGGGAGCGAAAAATTCAAATACAATTTCTTGACTTCAAGCTCGAGAATGTTTCACATTTAAAAACACAAAAGTTAATGATTTATCAATTAATTTGAGAGAAACAAAAGTGTTTTTTTTTTCAGTCTAATGTACATTCATTTGACATTACTATTTGTAATAAGTACTTTTGGTGTTGTAACAACACTTGCTCTTTTGCTAATATTTCATTTATTGATAATATTTGCTATCTAGGTGTTTTTATTGATTCTTGACTATCATGGTCAAATCTTATTGACTTTCTTTGTTCTCATTTATGTAAATTATATGTTGTTTTTGTTTATCTAAATTTATTCCTCAGTCAACTTTGATTACTTTATATATTTTTTTTTATTATCAACAGTTATAATATTATATCAGTTTGAGGAAACTGTTCTAATTTTGTAATGACTACTTTGTCTGTTTTATAGTATTATACACTATGCATCATTTTGGAAGATACCACACCTGTTATAGATATTTTTGGAACTTACAATATACTAGATGATTTTTATTTATATCAGTATAGAGTAATCCTTGATATTTATTGTAAGCAAATTTCTTAGATGCTAAATCATTTGTGGTTAATATCCATTTATCTATTAAATATCAATTGGATTTATACAATTTTTTTAAGAATTACAGTGGGAAGCAATTTAGTTATATAGGTCCGAAATTATTTAATATGTTCTGTGAATAAAATGAACACCAGCTACTTGATCTTTTTGAAAGAATGGTTACATTATACTAAACATTATCATTATTTGTTATTCATGTTGTTTGTTATATTGTAGTTATTTACTACACCAGTTGAATTATAACAAAAGCAATTTCTTTGTGCTTCAGCTGGGCATTATTGTCAACTGGGAAATCCAGTGGTGGTATACAGAGAGTGTCATGATCTAAAGAGAAAGATAAAAGAAGCTTTCTTTATATCTAGAGATGGTGACACCATCAATAGAAAAGACTCTTGCTACAAAATATCCAAGAAATGGAATGCATAATTATTTCATTTGCATAAATTTGCATCACTCCAAGTCAATTTATTATATTTTGTAATACGGCTATGATTATGAGAGCTTGAACCTTAAAAGCACTTAGCCATTTAATGAATAGATATTAAAATAATATATATATTTGCTTTATTTATTTTTAGCTTTGTGTGCTTGTGCGTGTTAGCACATTTTATATATTTTGATTCATAATTAGCCACAAAGTATAAACTATTTGCTTTTTTATGTGTTATAATCATACTTTTTATAATTTATGTATTTTATTAATATTATTAACTGTTATATTTAAATTCCTCACTCAATATTTTTGTATGGAATTTATATCACTGTATTATATACTTATTATTTGTATTAATAAATAAATAAATAAATTTTTATGATTATTATTATCATGATGATGATGATGATGTTTCAACAATATACTTTATTGAACAAGAATTGTGTTACACAAGGTTTTTCAAATATAAATGAGGTATGAATTAAAATGATATGGCATACAGTATTACTGGAATTGGTTTAAACATTTGTTGGTAATTGTCTAAATCTGGCTAACATCGCTGGTTAAAGTATATGAATTAATTCATGATATTTAAGTGAGGACATTGGGAACTATAAATGATTGGCATTAATTACATATTTTTGTACAACATAGCATAGAATATACAACACAGATTATATTATTTGAATGACAGTTCAAAGTAATGAGGATGTCTCAAACATATAAATTTATGAAGATAGCTGTACCATGAATTATATGAGATATCCAAGAAGATTGTTAGAACTGGCTATGGTTATGACAGTTAATAGATTGACTAATCTCTAAGGAGTAACTATGTAGCCATGAAAATATTCAAAAGGGCTATGATGTTATCTAGTGCTTTCAGCTGCCATAATATGTTGGCAAATGTGGAAAGATGCTGCATGGTGTTGTTGCCTAACAAGAAGGTGCAGTGTATGCACCAGAAGACAAACATGATAAATGTGGCTGTGGGTGCTGTAGGAGAATGTGATGTATGTAAGAATAGAGTTATGTGGTGAATGAAAATTGCCACCTGTATGAATTGAACATAATTTGTCATTTGGGATTTAGTACTTGACAGTTATTGAGTCTCTTCAACTTCACAGCATAGGAAAAAATGGGTTAATGTTTTTGTATAAATGACAGTACCACAGAGAAAAGGAAACTGTAAGTGTATCCAGGTTGAGTCAGGTTAGGAATTCAAAAAAAAACATTGATTTTTGTGCCCATTTTTTAATTTAATGGAGATATCAGTTATTAATGTCATGCATGTGAAGGTGGTAAATTATTTTCTGAGTCTGGCTAAAACAGCTTATATGTTTGTCAGTAAGTGTACCAGGTGTCAGTGATGCAGAATCGTACACCTTTATTAATGCAATCCACACAAAGTGGTGATGATTCCTGGTCTCTTATTGGATAACAAAATCCAAATGTTATGATAATAGATGAGAATAAGAATTTACACACTAATCAAATCATAAGTTAAATTAGCAGAATTTAATGTGATACTAGACCCAATAGTTTACACGTAGACGTAGAAAGTAGAAAAAAATATATAAATTACCAACTCATGCAACATTTAAAAAAGGTGAAGTTCTATATCATTTTGTCAGAGAATAAAATATAAATGTAAATTATCTAATTTAGTTTATAATGCTATAAAATAAATCGTTAAAAATTAATTAAGATTGAAGATATTTAATAATTGTTTTCTTTACGAAAAAAAAAAGAATTTAAGAGGATCAAACTATAATTACAATTTGACCGGAAATATCACTTCTCTGTTTTACTAACAATATTAAGTAACTAAATATTACTCATTAAGAAAAAAAAAAGTAAAGTGTCTCAATTGCTTATTCTTAGCAATTGTAAAATAAATATATGATAATATGGTGCTGGATTTAACATTTCAAAAGCAATCTTGCTAAATGATACATATGATTTTAAATGATTGCCTTGTCATTAATTGAAAAAGCATGAGAAATGGTCAATTCGAATATGAAGACTGTTTTATGTAGTTCAAAAAATATATGATATTAAATATATGGGAGTCCAATAAAATTTAGTTCTTCTAAAAATATGTCATCTTAAATTCATATTATTTAATGAATACATTAGTGTCATAACAAATTTTAATATAGTTAATATGTTTATTTAAATATGGACATATTTATCATTCCTGGAAAAATAATTAAGTATTTCATTAAAATACCAAGAAGGTGATCTCTCTTTAAAAGAATCACTTATATCTAAAAATGTGGATATACTTATCATACATGAAATTAGTTAATATAATAGATTATCACACCGATACTTTTATCATATGGCAATAAAAATATTGTATAATAATTTATTAAAATAGGTTAGTACCAGTCTTATTGATCATAAGTAATCCAGATGCTGACCCAAGATGAATTTGAACTTTGACAGATTTTTAATAGTTATGAAAAACTTTTATTCATATTAATCTTTTTGAAGAAAAAAAATTTAAGCAGAAAGTTTACCACAACCTCAAACTTAATTTTATATGCATGCTTACACATTTGGAAAAATTTGCTTTCTTACCTAGAAAATATTTTTTAATAAAAAATAACTAGTCAAAACAATACTATCACAATTTAAGGCATTTAAAAAATACATAACAACTTAGAATAATAGTAATAAAATCTAGTGATTTGTCACATGACTTGCACAGAATAAGTAATAAAATATAATGGTTATCTTTTTCTGCTACATTCTTTCTTTTGTTAATTCATCTTTAATTAAAGAAAACATTATATATAGAAATTTATTTTTATATCTAAAACTGCTAAGAAATAAATTTACATTTGTATAACATAGTTTCTCATGATTTATATAGGATATAGTTTTTATATTATAAATTGTGAAGACACTATTTTAGAGAATTACAAATAGGTAAATGGTTTATGCTAATTATTCAATATAATGCAGATACATATATTTTATTAATATTTCCAAATGATTTCTTTTTTATTGATGATGATCTCTTATTTAAAAAAAACATGACAAATTTAATAAAAAATAGTAATTTTATGTATAGGGGACTAGATAACTTTTTCGATAAATTTCAGTTTTCAACTTTTTGTTTTATATTATCATGAACAATAACTAACATTTTAGAGATTATCTTAATACAGTTTTATATAGAGAGACAGATTAAAAATTGCTTACTATTAATTAAAATTTAAAATGATGACTGTCAATTCAAAAGGTTTATTTTTCAAAAAAATCATTGGTAAGAGTTTATTATTTTGGCCAGGGACTAATTTTATTTTAATTAAGATTCACTAGAGTTGACAAATTACAACTGACATCAAGCATTTCAAAAATAAGTAGGTAAATTCAGCTTTAACATTGAGATGAGATAATTATCAAATAAAATATATAGAACAAGTAAACTATATATATAATTATGGCAAGAAGTTCCAAGATATTCTAAAATGTGTTTCCTTTTTATTTTATAAATTTTGTAATATATATTCTGAACATGGAATCAAAATGTATGGGTGATAACTAGATTCTGAAGTCCAATATACTTTTCATTTCTATAAACTCTACATCTTTCATAATTTTAGATAATTGAAAAATGAGATAAATTTCATTTATCAAAGAAACAAATGTCCCTATGTATGTAACCTTCAGTTGAAGTCACATGACATTCCAAAACATAAGTGATAAAACAGGCAATGCCATTCTATTTTAGCTTAAATTATATAGATAATAAATAATAAAAAAAACTATGTAAAATAGTATAAACTTAAAAGATGTTTAGTTTTATTTTCAATACATTTTACATAAACATATGTATGTCAATAAAAAATACAAAGACATCAATTTAACTGTCCAAAATTTTAAAATTTGTCACACTAATAGGCTTTAAAAACCAACTTGTTTAAAATAAAATACAAAATTCAATTAAAACTTTCCTGTCAACTTCATGTTTTGTCATTTTTTTTAAAGTAATAAAATACTTTATTTTATCATTTGTAGATATTTTATTTAACATCTGACATTTAAATGTGTGAATATTATTTACTTTTTTCTGTTATGTTTATTTTATACATAATGTACTGAGTTAAAATAGTTTTGGAATCCTGATTTAGTTTTTTTAAATTCTATTTCTTTGAAATATGACAAATATGATATATAAAAGAAAACAAAAACTTTTAAGTTTAGACTATTATTTTCAGAGTGAATCTTTTTTTTCAAATCTACACCCATTTATCTTTTCAATATATATATATATCTGAAAAGATTTTTATATATTTATATATATATATATATTGGTATTGTTTAAGTGTTGACTGATTTTTACCATTAAAAATCAGTCAACACTTAAACAATACCAATATAGATAAGAATCAACAATTTCAAACTATTGATATACAAATTTCTCATGATAAACATGCAATGAAAATAAGGTGAAACTTTTCAGATGATTTGAATATCACTAATCATTATACAGTCTACTTTTATAGATAAAATATTAATTAATAAATGAAAATGTATTACTACTGACCTTAACTTATATTAATTAAATATATGATTTGGCATAAATGGAAAAATTGTTTACAAAAATCAATTATTAATTCTGTGGATTTTTTTTTATTTAAGAGATAATTTACAAGAATTATTCAATAATGTTTTTCAATGTTCAGAATAAATGACAATACCATGTTGAAATGATGTTTTTTGTTTTATTATAACAACAATTAAAACACCATAAAGATTCTTCTTTTTTCAAGTTACTACTGACTCCCATAAAAATGATCCAATTAAAATTTGATAATATTTTATTCTGGTACTACAATGTTAAAGAAAATAATCCCATTTTTATTTACACACAAATTTGTTGATTTTTATATCTTGACTATTTTTTTCATTTTAGTAAGATTAAATATGTGACTAGTTATTTATTTATTGGGATGTGCAAAAATATATGAAATATATATTTTGAATAGATGTGCTTAAATATTCAGAACATTAATATATTTGTACTATACATCCAAATTACCAAACATTTAACTTTTTTTTTTTCAATCAGTAGTTGACTTATGCTAAGGCTGCAAAAAGAACTATATATAATAAGTTGGAAATGCCAATGCTATAGCTTAGTTGTTGTATCTAATACCTTCAATCTAACATTATGGACTTCTTATAATAATAATTATTTAATTTTAATTGAGGTCTATTGTGCAATACTTTAGAGTTTTAAGAAAAAAATTATATTATAATGTGATATAAAAAGATCACATTTGACCTAAGATAGACGATATTTAATCATTGTACAAAAATTGATAATCGTTTTAACCTGTCAAGCCTTTACACTCATTCATTTGATTGCCTCCATTTTGTTTCAATCAAAAAAAGTCAAAATTATTTTTATATAGCTACGAGGTGTCAATACTGAAGCACACACATACTTATTAATGTAAAAACATACACAGTGTATGTACGTACATGTATGTGCAAATAAATAAATTGTTTGCCCAGTAAATATATTTTTATATTAATAATATAGATTTTCTACATTTTCATATATTTTTTAACTTAAAAAAAAACATTGAATAATTGCTTCATTTCACAGTTGCTTAGCAACATTCTTTGTACAATATTAAATTTCTGCCTGCTTCAGATTTTTTGATTTTTAGGTTAAATACATTTTTTACATTTTATTTTTTTAAAATCAAAAATATTTTATAGAATTGTTTACTCTATGTAGATTTTACTTTTAAAATATTCTCTTTTTTTTTCTAAGGAAAGAAAAATGATATTTAAAAATGGGTTGAGGTTACTTTTTTATTTGCATATCAACTTTTTATTACGACAAACTATGGTAACGGGAAAGAAAGGAATTTCTCCCTTTTTAAATATAAAAACAGTAATAGAAGTTATCTAAAAAAATTAAAATCATTATAATCAAAATTATATATATACAGTACATAAAAAGAAAGATAAAACATGTTTTAAATAGTGTACTCCAAGTCAAAGTTTCTAACAATCTTTCATAAAGGAACAATGATAAGGCATGGCTCCACAAGGATGATCCAGTTGGTGAGTGGTGTAAATTTTAAAAGTCTTGACCTATGTAAAAGTGAGTAAATATGCATTTCCTGATTATATTATCTTGGTTGCTATTACATAGTTATAGCTTTTTGAGATTTCACATATTTTTTTTTTAAATGTCTATTTACAACATACAACTTTATACCATAGTTAATTTAAAATGTAATGGGCAATAATCATAGGGTCTATAAGATTTGACAATTTGTATACAATGGATAAAATGACTACATACCAATTACCCAAAATAAAAACCCTTCAAACTGATTTAAAATATGTTCAAATTTAATAAGCAGAGATTTTTTTGAGAAGGATACATCAGTATAGTACTATAAGATCTGCATGTTAAGCTGACTTGCTGAGCAATGTTATGGAACTCAATCAATAGAAATATTAAAGAAGCAAGTTATTGAATAATAGCAAACTAGTATTTTAATTCAATTAGATTTTTATTTAAAGGACAAAATTCGTGGTAAATTACAGAATGCACATACAAATAATAACTATAGAAAAATCTAATAATTGAATAAAATGATATATAGGGATGAAGAAATTATCAAGATTTAGACTTGAAATCGTATCATTATCTAAATAATATTTAACAAAATGCAAGAACAATGATAATATTACATGATGATACTAAGAATATTAATATTACGAGAAATATGTAACAAAATAACTCCATGTCTCAAATTTTTTATAGCAATTTTACAATAACAAAACATTTAAAAAAAAACATTATGAAAAATGAGTTGGGCAAATAAGATTACAAACTGTATTTTAGTTTTAGGACCTTGTGGAAAATGATTGAAATCAAGATAAAGTACATTATTATTCATAAAATGATTATCATATATGATGATTATATGAATTATAGGAGAAAACATAACACCATCTGAATGACAAAAAATTAGATTTAGAGATTTATGTGATCTAGTATAATAATGAGAGGAATTGGAGAATACTTTTGAAAGTAAATCTGAAGTAATTGGAAATTTATTTCATTTATAGTTAAAAAATATATATACTTTATTTTTACAATGTTAGTCAAATGATCTTAAATAAAATATTAAATTTTTAAACAGTTGGCAGTTATATATGAAAAATGTACATTGTCAAAATAATTTTATGTCACTTTGTATAATATTTTCAATTTTTTATCAATATTGGTAATTGTAATTAAATTGATTAAATCAATTTTAACCTGAGATATCAAAATAATTATGTGTTACTATTATTTTAACATCACTAAAAATGTCATTGTGTAAATTAAGAGGTATGTGGTATTTTTGTCATCCTAATCAAGAAAACACTAGACATGCCCTTCTTTGTCATGCATCAAATAGACAATTGTTGAATGACTTCTATCCACAAAAATGAATGAATATTGCATGTCCATGATAAAATATATTTTTCAGTAAATTCAGAACAGGTGTAATAAATTTTTTATCAGTATTATGCAGCACCATTTCTTCTTTTCCAAATCAGGCAGCATTCTAAAAAAAATGACCATTGCTTACTTTACCACATTGATTCTCAACTTGGTTATTTTAGTCATTGATCTTTAGAATTATATTTGGTCTGCAGGTGTATTAATTTCTATCCCCACCTGATCATAACATTTGCATTTTATTATTTGTTTTCATGAAATGATGGGATATAGAATAACAATAAACTAATGTTGAATGTTTTCTATCCACACCTGATCATAACATTTACATTTTATTATTTGTTTTCATGAAATGATGGGATATAGAATAACAATAAACTAATGTTGAATGTTTATTAAAACTTGATAATAATAATTTACCACTTTTGTGATTAGATTTAATGACAAACATTGTGATATTTATTTTATAATGGCAATCATGATTGTGTTTGTTTTCCATAATCATTGTGCTCCTTATTTTATTAATTTCTTTGAAAATAATATAACACAGTGATGCATTTAATCTATTGTATGTCATGTGTTTAATATTGACAAACTGTATATTACAATTTATAAAGGTTATCTTCTTTTTAGCAGTTTATAATTTTTCTTCCAGCAAAACAACATTAGCAACTAGGCATGTAAAAAGCTTCAATATAATCTTATTTTAAAAGGTCCCAGTACCAAGAAATTTCCTATAATATTGATACAATATGTGTTCAATTCTGAATGTCATACCTTCTATGAATATAGCTTCATTTTGTCCTATTATTAATGGTTTTTAAAATTCAATGAAAGTATACTATCCTTGCTTTCTTCTGTTAAATTCAAATATGTTTTGTTGTTGCTGTTTATTATTTGTAGAATATAGATATTAATATAACACTTTTAGAAATAACACAAACAAAATGATAAAAAAAGCAAGACATAATGGAAATAATATAATAAAGATAAAGCAAATACAGGTTCTTTTTATATAACCAAGTATAAGAATTTATGTTAATACAGTACAGATTTTAATATAAAACAAAATGTTTTATTCTAAATGAAATCATACTGTATTACAAAATCCAACAAATAAAACAACTGAATGTGATGAATGCAATTGTGTTTAATACTTTTAATATTAGTTCTGACATATGAATTCCATTTGGAGAAAACATATAAATGCTAATTATAATCATTATTAAATTGTTGGTTTCATACATTTCATGTATTTTTTTTGCATATATATATATATATATATATATATATATATATATATATATATATATTACAAAAAATGACATTATTTTTATATTAAATATTTTAAGTTTAATTAAGAAATTTATATTTTCTTAAAAATAATTAAATATAATACAAAAATATAATTGAAATCATATAGATAAATTTGTTCAAGGTAAATACCAAAACATGTTATTTTTATTTATGTTTTTAGAATTTATAAAATATAACACTCAATTAAAATATAATTTTACTATTCATAAATTATTTATTTTGATAATGTTAGTCTTCATAAATGAAAATTAGTAAGCCAATATTTATATATGATAAGCAACTAAAAAGAATCTCTAAGCAATTTCTGATGAAAAGAATCTCCTTTGCTTGATAGGATATAATATCAAATTAATACAGTTTAGGTAATATTCTCAAGGCAAGAAATATGTCATAACTTCTCTCTTTGACTTTTTTTTCCAATTTCTGTTTTTTATCTTTACTTTAACATCTTCAGTTTTTTGCATTGGTTATCTTGAAGATTACAAATGAGTAATACTCCCTTTACACTATCAGTGACAAAAGGATGAAGTTGTATGACTACAATTTATGAATATTTTTTTGCACACATTATGTTCTTTGGTTGCATGATTTTATGTTTTAAAACTTAATATGTAAATTATTTCATTTAATCATAAACAAAGTATAATCACAATGAATTATTAGATGACTAATTATTTATTATTGATTATTTATTTATGAATTATTAGAGTTTAGATTTAAACCTGGAGTTTTATTTTGCATATAACTATGATCATGGTAATTAGAAAGATTCAACGGCCTTCACCTTTGTGGAAATATCAAAAAAAATATGGAATGATCTATCTCACTGTATATTTCTAAGTTGACATGCCTCACTTATATCTTATTTAGATAATTGAAATGGTCATAATTTCAAAAATAGTAATAGAGGCAGTGCAGGAAATAGTGATGAAAATAATGCTAAGTATCACATTGTTTGTCAGAACATAGATATAAGAAATATAAAAACTATGTTTGATATAAATTTCTCAAGGCCTGCATTATAGTTTGAAAGATATCAAAATTTTAATGTGATGCAAGTACTCTTAATGGAAATCATATTTAAAAAATAAATAATTAAACATGTAGATGACGTCTAAAGCTTTTGAAACAAAAATTTCTGGAGTAAAATTAGACTTCCTGTTGTTGGATTATATTTGAAGTCTAATTTGATATTTTTTATTCTTAGAATTTATAGATATATGAATCAAAGGCTAATCATATTAGAAATTTATACATACAATGAAATTTATATCTGTTTTATGATCCATTGGTAAATTTAGAACCAGAAATATTAGTTTCTTTTATAATATCAGTTTTCTTATTTATACAATCATTTAAAATCAATAAATTTTATCTTGTTTTAAAACATTTATTTATCATTCAAAAATTATATCAACTTCTTTCTTCTTGAGATTTTGACCATATCACATGATGTTCGGAAACAGAAATATTATTATATAGCATCATGTATCAAAAAATATAAAATCTATAATCTTGAATACTTCATTACTGATATTGAAAAGAAGGATAATATTTTGCCAAAGATTTTTAATATTTGTGTACTTTATATAGTTGAATAGTAATTGTTATTCAATTTTTCACAATGCACAAATTGACTATAATATATTATTTGATGATATAAAAAGTTGTATTAATACCTTTAGAATATTAGATTGTATATAGTTAGAAATTGTAATGTACAAAAAATGAATAGTACATGGAGAAATGGATATATCACAGAATCATATTATTCAATTTTAATTTTTTTTAAAAAAAATTTAGAATCATATTATTCAAAATCAAAATAATATTTGTCTTAAATATTAGGCCTTATTCAAAATAATCTGGTAGGAAATTTATTGTTTCTTTGTTGGAAGCAATAGCTCCTCATATAAAATATCATAATTTCTACTAGTTAAAATTATTTTTTTAAATTTGTCAAATTGAGTGTCTTTCTGAGTTATAGCTTTCTCCATTCTTGGATTCATCAAGACAAAATAAAGTGACTATTTTTTAATTAATTGGATAATTAGAAACTTGATTCTTTGCTTACTTGAAAAAAATAAATAAATTGAAGCAGAAGTTAAATAACTGATAACCTTAGAATATTTGGTGAATAAAATCTGCAGAAAGCCATCATTTGATTGGAAAAATCATGGTGTAAAATGGGGGCATCTACTTCTATAAATAGGTGATAAAAATTATAGTGATAATGACTCTATAATCAATCAAATGATCTTTTATTTTAAATGCCTATTGCTGCTTTTTATTACATCTGTTGATTTATTAACTGATTTTGTCATTTTGAATTATTCATTGTGACCAAAAAAATAGGATATCAATGAATGTATTTCAGACAAATAGTAGGTAATTTGCAATGAATGTTGTACACAAGATGTTTACATTTAGAAATATTTTTTTAAGAAAAGTAAGATCAAAATAGTTTTATCTACTATAGATTTTTTGACTCCATATGGATGTAAAATATGGTCACTGAGAAAGAAATAAAAATAAAAAGTGTATTGTTGTATCACAAATTGAGATACTAATGGTGATATATCAGAATTCTATGGATAGAAAAAAAAAACAGGTGGGCAATATATAACATCTAAAATCTCACTTGAAGTAAGTCATTAACACATGTTTTATGCTTAGAAAGATTTTTAATGAAAGATAAAAGCATGAGTCAATAGTAAAAATAGATAAACTTCATAATAATAATGAATGTAGAATATAGGTTTAGAGACTCGACTATGCAGCAATTTTTAATACACGACAATTATTATTTTATAATAGTATAAAATATACATGCTCTTGGT
This sequence comes from Epiperipatus broadwayi, assembly GCA_028023455.1. Taxonomy (NCBI): domain Eukaryota; kingdom Metazoa; phylum Onychophora; class Udeonychophora; order Euonychophora; family Peripatidae; genus Epiperipatus; species Epiperipatus broadwayi. The sequence continues at coordinate 993,902 of JAQFVV010006441.1, read as the reverse complement.
TATTATTATCATACTATTTTAAATCATTTTGAATAATTTAATTGTCATAGTGTACATATACCACATTTGTAGAATATGTTTATTAACAAGTTAAGTAAATATAGTAATGACAATACCAATTGGATTATTATTAAACATTTACTATACTTGCAATTATGTGTAGAGAATCATTTAGAGTACATGCCCTGTAATAATTTAATTTATTTATAAAGACTCATTATTACGATAAATATTTGTATTAATATATTGATTATTATTCGCCTGTTTAATTCCAAACAAATGTCTAATTTAAGTTTTTTTTTTTTTTTTATATATTTCCAAAATAAATAATGGTTAATATTTCTTGTGTATACATATATGTGCGTCTTTGCAAATGCATAAGCATCATTTATTTATTCCTTCATGATACAATAAAAATGTTTGTTTAAAAATAGACTAATTTCCTTAATATAAAAAATTACATTAAGCACCATCTTATAAAATTATCTAATAATCAATCTCTAAAAAAATAATTAATCACAAATTATTTTTTAAATGACAACACAAATGTTTAATATATGCTAAGATATAAAATAAAACACTTTTAAACATTTTTGTATTTAAAAGACATTGTAAAAATTACACGGTAAAATATTATTATGCATATCTGTTATCTAGAGTGTTTGTTTTTTTTTTCTTTGTTGTTTCAAGTCTTGAGTCTATATGAACGGATAAAACATATTTATTAAAAAGTTTCATTTTCAATAGAGTAGGCATTTTTTTTAGCATACATAAAGATATTTTTACCAAAAGTAAGTACTTCATCGGAGTTCATTTCTACTGTTGATTTTAATCATTCAGTATTAAAAATTTACCCAAGGGTACACATAATGCTATTTTTTGGGGTTCTTTATATTTTTCTTATTTACCAGTTATTTAGCCATATTATTATTTATTTTTAATGATAAGCTTTGCTTCTCTCTGGTGTATGTGGAAAATATGTTTTGAGATTTTGAAGCAACAACATTAGCTATAAAATTCAGATTAGTAATTTTTATATGTCTTTGCCTTTATTTTAAAACATTCTTTGCAAAGTAATTGAAATATGGTTTAGAGAGATAAAATATTTAAATAACACTTTTCTAATGTAAATCTTTTTAGTGTTAAAATAAAGACTAATCAATATTGCTGACATTTGATAATTATTATTCAAAATATAACATATAATAACCACATTCCACTCTTTTGACACTTTGAAGCAAAATATATTTATTAATATTACAGTTTCGACTGTTCCTAGCAGTCTTCATAAGATCTTATTATCTACTAAACTGTTTTTACTCCACCATTTTAATAGATAATAAGATCCGATGAAGACTGCTAGGAACAGTTGAAACTGTAATATTAATAAACATATTTTGCTTCAAAGTGTCAAAAGAGTTGAATGTGGTTAATATATGTTATATATTAGAAAAGCAAAAATAAAGATGGAAAGAGGAAGAGAAGTTATTGAAGATTATTATTCAAAATTACAAATTTCTGATTTTGTGTATTTACTGTTTTTTAATCAATAAAACTTAGAGATTGAAATAATTTTATCAATAAATAATGAACTATCAAGCATTAATGTTTTCCTGAAGGTTTGTGATGAAGATATTTTAGTTCTATTTATATATTGGACTATTTCCATCATTAAATGTGTTTAGAAAAAAGTAACTTTCTTTAAATTTTTCAATTACATTCAGCTGATAGTAATAACACACCAGTTACTATTTGCACAATGTGTCTAGATGTATTATGTGTTGGTGATCTGACCAGTGACAGTAATGCTATAAAAGCAGTACACAATAGAATGATCAAAAATATAATCAAAAGTGAAATGTTTTTTAAGATCTAAATGCCTCTCTGTAATTATAAAAGCAATGAAAATACTATTTCATGTTTATTTATATTTTCTATGATATCCTTTAAAAGATGAACAATTGTATTTTGTTCATTTGAATCCTTTAAAGCTTTCAATAAAATTTGTAATAATTTTAATAAATATTTTGTACTTAATTATTAAGTCTACAATTTATATATTTTTTATTAATTTCCTTAAATAGTGTCATCACTACTACTTTCTTTCATCAATCTGATATAACTTTTTTATTATTTAGATATTTGTCAACAATTTTTTTTTTCATTTTCTTTTTTTAAAATGTCTTCATAGTTTAAACAGTTTTGAACTTTTTTCTTTCTAAATATAAATTCATGTATTTTTATTTAAAATCTACAGCATTTTAGGTGAAGTTATCTGTTTACTTTTTGTTAATATAGTTTTTTTTATAAGTTTGTTCAATAAATTTCATTATATCATCTTTGTATTTAATAACTATGCCATTTTTTATTGCTAAAGTAGTTTTTCTTTCCAATATTAAAGAATATGTTATATCTCTTAGAAATAAATCATTTTCTATAGCCTTCATTGTAATTCTAAAGTTGTTACACATGGGTGTGAAATGCTTCCCTTTACAAATTTCAATAGATAATTGTAAATATATTTGTAAAAGAAAATTAAAGTAAACTAATACATTACTTTTTATTGTTAAAATATATTATTTTTTATGATTTTTAACTTGCTAATTATTCAAAAAGTGTAATAATTTCTAAAATATGAACATATACTTTAAAGATCCGAAATACTTTGTTGTTAATAATTTCTTTTCAAATTTTATTTGTATATAGAATATTAATTTCACTATTGTACTTAATTATGAACCAAAGCTCTGGAAATAGTTGAAAATAAAGTATGAAGAATGCTGAGCAAAAATCGAACAATATTTTATATATCACAAATTTGAACGTTTGTTTTTAAATATAAAACATGTTCTACTCAGAAATAGCTGACTTCAAGCTATTTTATCGTTTACTGTTTATGTTTAGGTAATAACTACAGCTTATCCAAATTATTATACAAATAAAAAGAAAGAGATATCCATCAAAATATATTTCTGTATATGTTGTTATTGATTGTGCAAAAAAAATATACATTAGAATTTATAAATTCGTAATACAAATATAGTTTGTAAAACGGAATTGATTATAATTATTAATTAGGCAGAATGCAATTATATATATGCTTGATAATTATGAAAATGATTGTTTTTATTAATTGCATATATTTCACATTTCGAAAGAAAGTAAATCATCTATGTGGTTTATTAAAGTAGTAGTGTGATAAACTTAGATCTGAAAATTTTAGAATGGATTCACAGATTAAATAATATAATTGAATTAAAATTTAGAATTAAATGAATTGTTACAATGTTTAGTCAATCATATAAAGGGTCAAATGTTTTATCATATGATTGCTATTAATAAAGTCAGTGAAATATTTATAAATTTCAAGCTTATTCTGATTACACTGTATATAAAAGTTGTACTTTTGAAAGCAGTCTTGTGAAATTTGTATTTCCATAATTTACATTCCAATATTTAGTTGTTATGTATATATAACATTATTATCAATTTGACAGAAATGATAATAGAAGGATGAATGTCTCTCCACACATAATGTAGTTTCTCTGCTGTATACCATTTTTTCTCAACTACATACCATTAAAGTGTTTTTTGAAGTTTTGTGATGATGATATTTTATTATATTTATATATTGGACTATTTCAATCATCTAATATTAAGTATTAAATGTTTTTAGAAAAGGATAGGAAAATAATATCTCTTGAAATATTGTGCCTATAACAACCTGCATGCAATTACTACCAGTTGAATGTACTTTGAAAATTTAAATAAAGTTTAATATTTCTAAAGACATCTAATAGTCAATACCAGATGATGTAAATAGTACAATATATAAATATATTTTATTTAACTTTCTTCTTTTAATAATTTTGTTAAATTCAGTTTAAACTTCAATAAACTATTTGTTGTTTCATTTATAAATATATCAATCAGCTCTATTTCAGTTTCTAAATTCTTTTAATGATGTTAGCGATATATGTTATTCATCTCAACCATGTATTTTATTTTCAATCCCTTCTTGCTACTTCTATCAACTCTACTTAATTTGTTGAAATATGTAATATGTAGGGTATATGAGCACAGACTTTCACACAACCCACCACTCACCACTCTATCTCATATCACTGATGCACTTGAACACACATATGTCAAAACAATAAATAATCACCAATATTCCTATTTCATGCTAAACCAGCAATCATCAGTTGGTCCAGATTATCATCTCTACACATATATGCAATCCACTCACAATGGCATAGTTATTGCCAAAATCTTCCAGCCATTATTTTGGTACCCTAGGAAAATCTCCACAATAGATAATGACTAACA